>JARFXV010000391.1:1650000-1657400 GCA_031761425.1 Cosmopolites sordidus | reverse complement strand
ACTACAGTGTTGTTTTTACTTGTCAGTTACTTGTCATTTAGTTGCCTTCTTAATGTTCTCCAATGTCCCAAAATGGAGTCCTTTTTGAATTTCCCATCTAGGAAAAAGGAACAAGTCTCAAAGACTCAAGTCTGGTGAATAATGGGGGTGTACACACCAGTAATGTTTTTAATTGCCAGTTACTATCTTTTTATTGTTCTCCAATGTCCTAATATGGAGTCGTTTTGAATTTCTCACCTAGGGGAAAGGAACAAGTCACCAGGAATCAAATCTGGTGAATAAGGGAACAGCACAGCCACACTATTGTTTTTAATTGCCATTTACGGCCTTTTCAATGTTGTTACATGTCCCAAAATGGAGTTCTTTTTGCATTTCCCATCTAGGGGAAAAGGAACAAGTCACAAGGACTCAAGTCTGGTGAATATGTCGACTGTACTGCCACAGTAATTTTTTTAATTGCCAGTTACGGCCTGCTCAATGTTTTTCGATGTCTCAAAATGGAGTCCTTTTTGAATTTCCTATCTGGGGAAAATGAACAAGTCACAAGAACTCAAACCTGGCGAATAATGAGGTTGCATAGCCACAGTAATGTTTTTATTTGCTACTTAGGACTTTTTCAATGTTGGGTTGTCTCAAAATTGAGTTCTTTTTGAATTTCCCATCTAGAGAAAAAGAGCAAGTCACAATAACTCAAGTCTGGTGAAAAACAGGCAATAGAACTACAGTAATGTTTTTACTTGTCACTTAATTGTTATTTAGTTGCCTTCTTAATGTTCTCCAATGTCCCAAAATGGAGTCCTTTTTGAATTTCCTATCTAGGAAAAAGGAACAAGTCTCAAGGACTCAAGTCTGGTGAATAATGGGGGTGTACAGCCACAGTAATGTTTTTAATTGCCAGTTACTATCTTTTTATTGTTGTCCAATGTCCCAAAATGAAGTCGTTTTGAATTTCTCACCTAGGGGAAAGGAACAAGTCACACGGACTCAAATCTGGTGAATAAGGGGACGGCACAGCCACACTATTGTTTTTAATTACCAGTTACGGCCTTTTCAATGTTGTTACATGTCCCAAAATGGAGTTCTTTTTTGCATTTCCCATCTAGGGAAAAGGAACAAGTCACAAGGACTCCAGTCTGGTGAATATGGGGACTGTACTGCCACAGTAATGTTTTTAATTGTGAGTTACGGCCTGCTCAATGTTTTTCGATGTCTCAAAATGGAGTCCTTTTTGAATTTCCCATCTAGGGAAAAGGAATAAGTCACAAGGACTCAAGTCTGGTGAATAAGGGGGCTGCAGAGCCACAGTAATGTTTTCAGTTTCCAGAAACTCGTTATTTCAAATCGCTGAGTGGCAAGGCGTATTATCGTGATGCTGCACCGGGTGTTTTTAATGTTCGGTCACACACGAAAAACCCTTTTTCGAAATCATTCAAGAACTTCTCGGTAAACATGCTGATTTACTGTTTGGTCTTCTGCTGCGAGGTTCATCTTCGGTCGAGTCTCGCTTTTCCGAGAATACTTTTACCCACGTAAAAACTTGGGCCTTTGACAAAGCACTGTTTCCATAGGTCTGTTTTGCAAAAGTTTCCATCGCATTACACGTATTATTTTGAGTATATTTTTCCTTCAATTCTTCTGTTGGAACCTTTGGTGTGAAACACTAAACTTGAAGAGATTTACCAATAAACCCCAAAACGCTTTTTTGAACTGCTCGACGTACGTTTCGCTAACCATGTTAGCATCATCAGCAGATGATTTAATCCAATTTAATTGGTTTAGTGGTAAATCTCTTCAAGTTTATATTTTTCCTATTTATTAATTTCTCTTCTCCTCATCGTGCTGTGCTCAAACGAAGGTGGGCGACCATCATAACTACCTTCACCCTATCCACAGCTGTACTAGATAACTGGTTTAATGTACAGTTGAGCCATTGTCTCAAATGTTGCAACAATGCCATTTTTGGTCTTCCCATGTTTCTTCTCCTTTCTATATTTCCCTGTACAATCAACATCAATAGTTCATAATGTTGTCATCTCATTACATGCCCGAATAATTCCAATTTGCGTGTATTTATGGTTGTTATTAGAGATTAGAGCTCTATTGGATCTTCTACATAGGACCTCTTTACTTGTGACTTTCTCTATACAAGTTATTTGTATATATATATATATATATATATATATATATATATATATATATATATATATATATATATATATATATATATTGTATGTTATAGTATTCATCTGAATAGCCACATCTCAAGAACTTCAAGTCCTTTGGTCATGTATTTATTAAGGGGGGAAGTCCCGTACCGTAAATGAGAATTGAGTATCTGTAGTAGCGAATCAATCGGAGTTTCAATTCACTTTCTATTTCTCTGCAGCAGAAGAAAAATTTCATCTTGTAGAATGTTTGTGTTTTCATTGGGTGACTACGTCAAACACATAAATTTTGTTTTCTTTAGGTTCATTCTCTTATTCTTTATGTCATTCTTTGTAGGTCCTCGATATTTTTTGCCAATACGACTGTATCATCAATATATCTGTTATCAATGCTATCAATTTATCTGTTATTAATTATTTCGAGCAGTGTAGATACGACTTTTCAGAAATTTTGACAACCTAATATTTGAAATCGACAAAAAACAAAATTATGGCACCTTTAATGTTAATTAAGACGTTGGTTTTACACAGTCACTACCACAAAAGTCTCGCTAAAAGTAATGATGAAGCGCTTATGTAACGTTCAATAATCGATTTTAATTCACTGCAAAAAATAATAAAACTTGCAGACATTTTGGTTCCTACTATGGCAAAAAAACGCAACGTAATCATTATAATTTCAAATTAAATCTTAATAGTTTGATAAAAAATCAGAAAAGATGAAAGAAGCAAAACTTGAAAATATACTACATACAGGGCTGACCACTTTCTCAAGCAATTGGGGCATTATGTCTACAATTGTCCGAGTTATGTTGGCTTCGAAGGCCTCAATAGCTGCTGATTTATCGACATAGACCAAAAATTAAACACTAAACTTGAAGAGATTTACCACTAAACACCAAATCACTTTATATCATCATATTAAATCATTTCCTGATGATGCTAACATTGTTAGCGAAACGTGCGTCGAGAATTTTAAAAAAGTGATTTGGTGTGTGTAGTGATAAATGTCTTCAAGTTTAGTGTTTCACACCAAAGATTCCGATAGAAGAATTAGAAGATCAGAAATCTGAAAATGATAAGCTAATTGCTGTAACATGTACAGTTTGTTTTTATTACAGGGGGTCGGTGGTGGGGAAAAAAAGGAGACGATATTTTTACAATCTAATATTTATTTAATACAAACATGTAAAAAGTGTTACAAGTCATACAACGAAAAAAAACTTTAACCTTTTCCTCTTGTGTTCTGTAACATAATCTCTTTTTAACAATCATCAGGAGTCGTCCAACATAGTTGGATGCCAGCGTCCCTGGTATCTTGCTGCCATTATCCCGATGTCTTGGTAAAACCTCTCTCCACGTTCCTCACTTACTGCATCCACATTTTCAAAGCAAAAAATCCAAATGGGAGTCCAAAAAACGCATTTTCAAGGACATGAAACGCTCTAGTATTTCATAGGCTTTCAAGAGTCCATCTATGAGATTTTTATGATTTTCCTCTTTCTTGTCAACTGAAAAAACCCACTTATTGGCCGACTGATATCAACAAGAGACGTCCTGGATTTCTTTATTTCAAGAAAAATAGCCATTAATTATACGCAAATTGGGGAAGGAGAGAGACCATCGTCAGATCACTCACCAGTCCTGCTGACGCTTAGTAAAAACGTAATAACGAAACAACCAAATCCGGCACTAACAAATAATGGCACTGACTGGGAAAGCTTTAAACTGCAACTCAGTGAGAGAATCAAGTTGAATGTACCTATCAAGACAATAGAGCAACTAGAACATAAATCAGAGAAAATCATGATAGGCATTCAACAGGTAACATGGAACAACACTCCAGAAATATAAAGAAAAACCAACCGGACCGGAGCCAACTATCGCAAGGAAATACGTGATCTGGTGAAAGACAAGAGAGAAGCCAGAAAAGACTGGCACAGATCCAGAACAAGAGACAATAAAAATAACCTGACTCAACAGCTTAAAGGGGAAATCCAGAAAATTAAAATGAATCAATCAGCAGCTACCTTAGAGAACTAAATGATGATCAGATCTCAGAGTATTCCCTCGGGAAAGCTACAAAGAGGTTAAATAGAGACCAATTAAATCAATGCCTCCCATATGAGAAGCAAACGGTATTTGGCCAGGGACAACAAACAAAAGGCGAACCTGTCTGCTGCACACCTAGACAACAATCCTCAAACCCAACGAGGAACTTGAACTTGAAACCCAACGAAGAACCAGATATAATACAAGAAAACCAAGAAATAGACTCAGTTACCCCCAAAGAAGTAGCTAAAGAAATTAAGGAAAATATAAATCCCAAGGAAACCCCAGGATTTGATCTTATTTCGAGGAAAATACTAAAGCAGTTTAATTTTCGTAATATACATGCAATACTCGATCAAGTGCACCGAATAACAGATATAGAAAAATGCCTGGAAGAACAGAAAATGCGCTCAGCTATTTTTCTGGATATGGCTCAAGCATTTGATAAAGTATGGCATCAAGGATTTAAGAAAGTAAAAAAAATGCTTACCAGTGCAGTATGTGCAGCTTGTTGAATCCTATATACATCAGCGAACTTTCAGAATTAAGCAAGAAAATGAATACGCAGAACTAAAATCAATAAATGCAGGAGTGCCCCAAGGCAGCGTACTGGGGAAAGTAAGACGAAAATAAATCTGTTCATATTATACAACAGAAAAATAAATAACCATCCATGGGAATTGAATAATAAGACAATTCCATGCAAAAAAAAGCCAAATACTTGGGTCTTAACCTGGATGCCAAACTAAAATGGAAAGAACATGTTAAAATGAAAACAGAACAATTAAAACTCAAATATAAAAATATATACTGGCGAATCTTTATTCCAAATCTTGAAAGAACAAGGACTGGATTGGAAAACGCTGGCTATTATTAAAGCAACATTAACACAACACAAAGTCAAAAGTTAAATTCATGGGTGACATTTCCGAGCCCTTCGAAAATAAAACTGGAGTGACACAAGGGGATGGACTTTCACCACTCTTATTTAACTGTGTTCTAGAAAAAGTAATACAGGGGTGGCGTGAAAAAAAAGTCGGCCCTGAATATCGACCAGCCCATTAAACTATGGAGAACCAACATTAAAATTGATTGTCTGGCATTTACTGATGATCTAGCAATTTTGACTCATGATATATTAACGCCACAATAGATTGAAATCCTAAAAGAAACAGCAGAAAAGGTAGGACTTCAAATTTCCTTTGAAAAGACACAATACATGACTTGCAACAGATTAAGAACACCATTTCTAAAAACAAAATATGGTAACATCAGACGAGTCTCTCAATTCAAATATTTGGGTGAAATAATCATGGAAAATGGGTTGGAAAAAGCAGCCAATAAGGGTAGATGTCAAAAAATGGAAACGGCATTGAGACTTACACAAAATATTTACAACAAAAAATGTATATCTAAAAACACAAAACTGAGATATTACAACACAGTTATTAAGCCTGAGTGTCTATATGGGGCAGAAATGCTCATTTTGAATAGAAAGAGAGACATCGAGGACCTTGAAAAAAAGGAAAGAAAAATCATAAGAAAAATTTTAGGCCCCAAACAAATAAATAGCACAACATACCGACTTCGAGAAAACCAAGAAATCAAACAATACACAGATATACATAGCGATATGAGAAAAAGAAGACTTAAGTATTACGGACACATAAAACGGATGAATCCAAATAGGCTAACTAGACAAATAGTCGAATTTTATGAAAATAGGAGGAGAGATAAAGTAGAAATAATTAAATGGATTGCTGCAATTAAAGAGGACCTAAGATCAGCAAATATTACAGAAAGTGAAATTCAGGATAGAGGCTGTTTCAGATCAGATTCAGAAGGTTGGCCAGAGAGAAAAATGTAGGAAGACTGGAACAACTTGGTCTGACGAAAAGAAAAAAGCTCATAGCGAAAGAATGAAATTAGTATGGGCGCAAAGGAAGGCTAACAACAACAAACGCCTCTAACTGTACTTCGCGTGGTCCACCAGGTCCCATACGTGAATAATAATAATAACAATAATAATATGTACTGGCTGTTCGTAAGAAATTCCCAGCTATCTATCAAAAATAAAGTACAGCTCTACCAGCAAGTACTTAAACCGGTATGGCCATACGGCCTTCAGCTATGGGGTTCTACCAAAGAAAGCAATTACAATTGCCTTCAAATATTCCAAAATCGAGTGCTAAGGAGTATCGTCAATGTTCCTTGGTATGTTCGGAACAAAGATCTTCATCGTGAACTACAGGTGAGGACAATTAAGAAGATATTAAGAAAATTGCCAGGGGTCATGAGGAGAGGCTCCACAAACACCCAAACGTTGAACTACTTCAACTGTTAAACAATCAAGACCTAGTGCGACGGCTCAAAAGAACCAAACCTTTTGAGTTTGCGCAAAAAGAACATTCTCATCAATGATACAAAAATCATGTCGACCTATGTAATCTAAAGGCTTTGGATTTATGTATTCATCAAATTTTATTTTGTCGCCTTCAAAGTAATCCCCTCTCATTTCAATACACTTATTCCAAAGTTTTCTCCAGCGTTCGAAACAATTTCCGTCAAAGTTTCCCGCGAACGCTCTTAAATAACTTCTGTGGTTTCAAAACAACATTCACGAAGCGATATTATCAATTTGGAACAGAAAAATGTCACATGATGCCATATCTGGTGAATATGATGCTTATGGAACGTTGAAAAAAAGAGAACGTTTTATCACATTGTCTCTAATACTTAATTAGCGATTGTTCAGTAAAAGATCTTTGATTTTGGTGATGTTTTCTTCATTGGTGGATGTGGAAGGTTTTCCTGGACGATATTCATATTCAACTGCTTCTCTACCATCAGAAAAATCCTTGAAATTACATTTTCTTAAAATGTTTAATTCGTCAAGACAAGAAATTTCATTTTTTAGACAAAATTAAATGCAAATTCTTATGCTCGAAATTATTTCCATTTTAAAAAATCACTGCAGACGCTACAGTTTCTAACTTAACAAGCAAAATGATATAAAACTTCAGTCAGATGTCAAAGAGAGTAATTCCTTTAAAAATAAATGTTGCCATTCCGTTAACCGTAAAATCTAAACTCAATACATGAAAATATCTACCTAGTATTTATTCTTCGTCAAGGTTTAAATTGTTCCTTTGATATTTTCAACTTTACAGCCTGCAAACAATG